>CM029384.1:13074214-13109214 GCA_017165825.1 Hepsetus odoe
GGTGTGTAGAACTGTACAGTGTGATTGTAGAGGTGTGTGTAGAACTGTACTGTGTGATTGTAGAGGTGTGTGTAGAACTGTACAGTGTGATTGTAGAGGTGTGTAGAACAGTACTGTGGGATTGTAGTGAGAAAGGCGGCCAGTAGAGGGCGGACTGAGGCCGCGCCTGCTGATCTGCTGAGGAAGCGGAAACGTACGCCGCTCGAGCCAAACAAGCGCCTGGCCGAAGCGAGAGTCCTGGGAGGGCAGCGTTTACTCTGAGTGTGATTCAAACGGGCTCAAAAACGAATAAAGACCTCCCCCGAGGGTGAGTGCGACTATTTTCTGGATTTATCGCTGAGCCCGCAGTGTCCGGAGCGGTTCATCTCAGCGCGTTAGGTAATGCTAGCTAGTGGGCTAACGTCGAGTTAGCAAAACAAGCTAGCGCCTCAGGTCCAGCGGCCCGACAGCCGGGGTGTTTAACTCGCTGAAGCTTTCAAAGGTTATACAGTGTGTCGTGGAGGATATGTTCACGCGTTCAGGGGTTTTCTATGTTGTTCTTGCTTTGTTTTATATTCCGTCATTTTCGCCGAAAAGCTGCCACGTTAGCGCGGCGGCTCAGCTCGGTGGGCTGTGGGGAGGTCGCTGCGCTAGCTGGCGTGTTCTCACTCCGTGACTAACAAACATTATCAGCTATTATCGTCGCCCTAATATGGGCGCACTTTCCTCTCACGGAACACTAACGTGTGAGGGAAGTTTTTGGGCGTTAAATAAGTGCTGCGAGGGGAACGTTATCCAGGGAGTCAGAGAATGTTCTAGATACCCTGCACTGTTCCCTCTGGATCTGAGCGCCGTGTTCTAGATTTCACACAGTTCTCTGACATATTGTGTGTTTATGTACTGGGGGTTATTCTCCGTGTCGTCAGTGTGTCTTTTTGGCAGGCTGGACTGTGTGGACCGCTGTGTGGACGAGCGTAATTGGACTGTCCGAGATGGGAAACGGTTTCAAATCAGCCGACAATTTGCGACGCTGATGCTCAGGCTAGTTTTTAGCGCTCTGCCTTTAGGGGTCGGTGCTGGAAAATGTCAGTTGGAGTATCCCGTGGAGCTGCCTTCGTTAAAAGTTACTTTATTTTGTACTTTAACAGGTTTGAGGCTCTTGAATGCGCTCTGTTGGTGGAGTGCTCGTCATGCGCACGGCCATGTCGTCATTGTGCTCCGTCTCGTTCTTTTTGGGGGTCTTTCAGGCCTCCTACTGGTGCAATGCCAGAGAGCCTGCAGCCAATCGGACGTGTCTGTATCGATTTTCCGCTCCGTCATTGGTCGGTTTTTTCCGTGAGGTGAGATGATTGGCTGCTGCGAAGCCCGCTGTTGGTCGCTGGAAATGTCAGACAGAAGGCTTCCTTCCTCTTCAGGGGAGCGCTGGGTTTTTAACATCGGTCGAATCGTGGGCGCGGTCAATTGAATAGCCTGGATTCAGCCGTCCGTTTTGCTGTTGGTGTCTAGTTTACCCTCACACCTTCATTTCCTTTGCAGGCGCCCCTCCTGGACCCCTGAACGAGCATCGAGACGGAGAGGCGCAAGAGGACCCGAGGAGTGACTGGGAGACACCGCTCGCAGCGTCTGCCCTGGATTTACCCCTACTGCTCGCACTCGAGGCATCTTCTGTCCTCTTTCATTCAGACAGAGGGGAACCGACTCCAAAAACGGACTGTCCTGCTGCCCCTGCTCTTGTTCGTCTCTTGGGCTCGTTTGTGACGCTGAATCATGGAGGCCATTGCCAAGTATGATTTCAAAGCGACTGCAGACGATGAGCTAAGTTTTAAACGTGGAGAAATCCTAAAGGTAATGACCTCCTCTTGCACAATGTTTTATCATCCACATGTAAGCGATGTATGGCAGTGTACTTTCGGTTGAGTTAAGATGCCATGGTGAAATGTTTCAGCATGCCTGAATCTCTCCAGTTATCTAAAATCCGGCTTTGCCACTACATCACATTAAACATTACAGAGATTTGGTATATTTGTCTGTCATTTGTAAAAATGGTAGTTCATGTGGAGCCTCACATCATCAAATGTTTTGCTGAAGGCGTTGTTTTTGTGTCGAAGATGTTGCAAACTAGCTGTGGCAGAAAATAATTAATTAGAATATCTGTTGAATCTTTAATCAGTAAATTACCAGTAGGGCAGTGGAGTGTTTTGGTAGGACAGAAATTACATTGCTTTGAAAACTAAAGAGGCAAGATTTGTATTTTGAATTTCAGTGAAAAGAGTCATGAAGGACTGAATTGAATACTATGTAGTTGTAGGAAGCCCGTACTGTGCAACATGCATCTGACATCCGTGCCTTTACTATTCCTCCGTAGTGACATTTAGCACAGGCGTTTTTCCGACAACTGAAATTACAGTAGGTGACTAACAGTTTTCCCTCGAGATGCCTGACGTGTTACTCAATATATCATTAAGATGCCATATGTTGAAATCAGAATAGAATTGTCTTTAAATGCTTAAGTTCTACTTCCCTTTTTGCTTAGATGCCTGAATGCATATCTTCATTGCAGCTTCTGTTAATCTGGTTGGCCCTTGAGGCCCCACATCATTGCACTGCTTGTGCAAAACTTAGTTCTGCCTTAAAAGACTTAAAGCTGCCTCCTTTGAGCTGGATTGTAGAGCCTGGCATAGAAAAGAGTTTTAACTTCTGGGCTTAGAGATTTAAAAGCAATCATTGTAATCCTTCATACTGGACATCATAGTATTTTGTTTTTTTTTTTTTTATAGAAATTTCAGCTTCCTGCATACATCATGCACATTATCCTCTTTCTTCTTGAACTAATGACCCGATGTTTCTCTAGTAGAAAAAAAAACAGGAAAATATAAAGGCACTTTAAGCTCCTGTCATTTATTTATTTATTTTGTGAAGGATTGAAAGATCCATTAGTGCACCCTAGATTAAGGTTTTTCAATATCTACAATTTATGGATAGTAGTTACCACTGTGTGTCTTAAGAACACGGTATTTGAAGTACTTATAGAAGATTTATTTATACACAAAGTAGAAGTTAAACTGCGCAATTTAGTTAGTACTTTAAAAAGCCATGACTGTAAAAGCTAAAAAAACATTTTTGCTATAAGTAAAAAGACTGTTGTAAATTAGAGTATTGTTTCAGTCAGTTTACACATTTTTTCAGTTATTTATGCCCATTTTATTGTTTTATTATAATGTCTGCCCCAAATTTTAAATCTGCTTACCACGACAGACCAAATTACATAAGTCATGTCCATAAATTAGTATTGAGGTCTGTGTGTGTGTATAAAAGCAGTCATGTATCTTTGATTTTTCACTGCCGTTTCTGCTGAAAGAACAGTATGATTTTTCTATTATATAACTGGCATTTCATTGAGGAGTTTCGAATATAACATTTGGGCCTAAAGTCTTTTAGTCCATATAGAGCTCTTTAAACTAACAAATGTTGTTCGTTGTTACCTGTGTCATTTAAACTTCTTCATTTGTTTAGTTTTGTGTGCCTTCATTATGTATTCATTCCCTCAAGTTTACCTGTTCTCTGAATCAGGAAGTGATTCTGCTAGGTCGGTTTAAAGAGAAACAGGGCCTCTGGCACACAAAAGGATAAGAAAACTATGTAAGTTTCCCAACTTGGACTAAACTCTCCGTCAGTGACAACTGTCTAGTCTTTTTAATAAAGCAGAAAATAAACAGGTCACTTTTGATGCACCTGGCTTCAACCTGGCTTGTCCAACTGGACATGTACCAAATATACTTTATGATGATGGAAATACATTTAAACTTACAACAAGTGACACCTTTTACTCTTTAAATTGCTTTTGACCTTTCAGTCCTCAAGCATCTTGGGGACATTTTCCAAGAACTGAGGTCATTTTCTTAAAAGCCCCAGTAATTTTAAACCATTTCGATAATGTTGGTTACCATTTCTGAGAACAAAGTGCTCCCTCCCTCAGGGTGATGTTGGCAAAGAAAGACAAAAAAAAAAGAGGAACACCACACTATATGCTTGCCAGACATCTTTACCCACAGTCTAACGTAAAGCTGAGGCTTAAATGCAGTGAAAGCATTCCATAGTTATGTTTTATTAATGTGGTTTGATGGCAGTTACAGTACCTCACATGACCCCAAATTTAGCTGTTTCCATCTGTTGTCATACATGACACAGTGCGTGGCTGCTCTTTTTTTCTGCACAGCTAACAGGAGTTAGTTAGGAGTGCAGTCATGCTAATATCTTGCAAAGTTGTTTGATGTGGGCTTAAACAGCTTGGAACTTGTGCAGCTTGCATTGAAAGGGAAATTCTGTACAGCAGCTAAGTAGGCATTAGCCAGTACGTAACCATACTAGGCAGAAACCTGAACAATGGGGTGAAGATGTACAGGGCAAAAAGGACCTTTTCAAGGGCAATTGTGTCATAACGTAGCAATTAGTTCGTCAATTTCTTTTCTATAAAGAAAGAAAGAGGTTATATAGACACATTTGACATGTATGAATCTGTCACGTATCAGAGTATTAATGCTAAATGTGTCTCTTGTTTCCTTTTGACTGCCCTGCGACACATTTGTCAGGGGTTGCCCACAGGAAGGAGCGGTGAACTATTACTGGTTGGTTTTAGTTTTGACCTGTTGGTCCCAGATTGAGCTGTTTTATGTCCCGTTAGACCAGCTAATCATCTTCGTCCTCATGGTATTTTTAACAAAAATAGGCTCATGCATATAAGCATCATTAGGTGTTTTTTCCCCCCCACTCCCCTCTTCTTCCCCTTGTTGTCTCGTGGTCAGCTTTAGGAAAACCTAAGCTGTGACAATGCTATGACATGCATGTTCTATTGTTGTGCTCTCTGTAGTGTAACATTTCAGTTGGTCCCTCACAAACGTAAGTCTTCCTTATTTTATGTTAACTATGTTCCATGTTCCTTATGTTTTGTAGTGGGGTTTTTATGTTTTTTTTTGTTTTTTTTTTTGTGTGTGTAGCTATGAAACTCAGAGCATCGCTACTAAGCATCAAGGCTCAGCAGGGGAAGCTTGATGTTTTTTAACAGAAATGGCAGCTGCTCTTGCCTTGACCCGTTTTATTCTGGCTTAATTCTGACGCCCCAGGCATGGTGCGAGTCTGATTCACCGAGCTTGCTTCATTTATTCTGCTGTCCTCACTTTGAAGTGAGTGAGAGCGAGTCAGTCAAATTGTGGCCTAAAGGGTTATGGTGCTGTGGACGCACAAATTGAGTGGGGAATTGTGCTGATAGTGGGAGGAAAAAAACCCTGTTGCCACATGCGTTGCTGCGTCCTTGCTCCTTGAAAAATACATGTGTTTTTTTTATCCCTGTATGTTGTGATGCAACATTTTTACTGTTCTAAAATTATGCAAAATGTTGAGAGAGACTTCTCTTAAATGTTGAGGCTATTTCTCATGTCATTGACCGCAGATGTGACCATTTGAATGAATTCACAAACCTTCCTAAGATTTTGACACTGAGTCTGTTTAGTTGATATACTAGCAGAATCTACTCCCTGCTCACATCATTGTGCATAAAGCATGTCACCCACTAGGCACGAAGAGACCATTGCAATAGCTTATTTTTATGAATCTGCTTTGTTCTTTTGCAGTTATGTCATTAAACACAAGAAGACTCCTGTGCATTAATAAAAGGTAACCACAATGGAACTAACTGTACTGCTTTATGAATAAATAGCACAGTACCAGCTGCTTCAATAGGTGCAGTACGTGATCATGTTGCCATCTTGTTATATTCAGTTTTTTCCATGGGTGCTCTTAAGACTTTTATGGCAATTCTAGCCTTTAAATAGCTTAGACAGTACCGTCCGTGCTCTTTCCTTTTGTTTTAAGATTGAGGAACATTCAGAATCCTTTTCGGACAATAATTACTAATTTATTTTATTACAAACAACACATTAAGTATAATATTTGTAAAATGTAAAAGTACTTTTAGTTGCACATTCTTTTTGTACAAGCATAAAATATTTCATAATATCTGAGTATGACAATTTTTACTTTGTGCTGTTGTGCTGTACAACAACATACAGACATCTTTATAGAGATCAGCCATGAATTCTGCCTTCTATTTTAAGCAGGTTTTTTTTTTTTTTTTTTTTTTTTTTTTTAAAGCTGTCCTTTGTCTTGTGTCTTAATACTGTAACATTCCTTATACAGTTGGTAATTAGCATTAAACCCAGCTGCAAAAGTCCAAGACCTGGCTTAATTTTCTTTTAATTATATAGTGTTTATTAATCACAGTGACAGTCTGAGAAGGTTGACAGCCAAAAGGAGGACAAGATGTCTTGTCCATCTCCTAGCATGACCGCCACTGACTCGATAGAGGCTGAAAGTGCCTTTAACTATTCATTATCTACTGCTTTAAGAGAGTGCAAGTGAACAACGAGGAATGAGTTTGCCCAAGCTTTCCCTGAAGTCCTCAATTTTTCATTTTGACTTTGCATTACACTGGACCATCAAGTAGTGAACTTCATAGTTTTTGTTTGGTTGGGAAACTTTTGCAGTTAAGCACAAGTCTTCATCCCAGCAAATTAACAACCAGTTTTAAGAACTACTCTCACAACAGACTACTTTTTTTTTTCTTTTTTATGCCTTTCTTGTCATTTTTACATTTGTGACATCACCTGACATGGGTACAGGATATCTGTATCTTGTTTCAACAGTAAAGGAACATTTATTTGTATGGAACTGAATTAGTAACAATTTGTACTTTTAAACAACAAAGCAGCTTAATTAAAGATCATCTACCAGTGACCAGCATATAGAAATATGAGCTTTGTTAAAGCCTAAAATTATGTTGTAATGTTATTCTGTGTCTCCAAAAACATGTAAAAGTGGACCTGAACTGCTGTCTTATTATCTTAGTAGATATCTAAAGCTAACTTAGTGGAGCACTTTGCAGTACGGAAGTAAAATAGTGAAGTGTAGTAAGCCTAGTGCTGGATTATTAGCAGTAGTTAATATTTCTGGCATTCTTCATATGTAATGCTGCATCCTACAGATTAATCAGTTTTTTTTTTTTATGCTGAACTTGTGCTGGGCTGAAAAAAAAAACGCTTAAACGACTTACTGAATGAGATGCTCTTGTCAAAAGTCAATTTAAGATTTTCATCATAGCTTTAAGTGGCCTCATTACATGATTCCCTGCCCCCAGAACCCCTCCCACTTATTTTTAAGTGCAATGTCATGTTATTGTGTGATTTTTATGTAACTTGTAATCTGGCTTTATTGACGATTCGATTGATGGGCTGGGGTCAGATTCTAAGCTTTTCTTTCTCTAACATAATCTCCTCAAAAGCTCTGATGTGTAAAGCCTTTGCTTTTCTTCTTTCTGGCATGATTTTTCCAGGAATAGCCTTTTTTTGGGTTTTTTTTTTTTTCCCCTTCCTTGAACGTCAGAGCAACAAGCGCCCCCCTCCCCCAAAAAAATTTAGTGTTCCAACTAGGAAATCAGCATTATCAATGATTTGTCAAGGGAATGTGGGGAATGATTGCCTAATACTTAATACGGTGGTTGAAAAAATAAGCCTTATGTTGGAATGATGGGAAATTGATGCTGTTTTTTAAGGCAGTAAGTGAAGCGTTTATAAGTAGTTGGATTATTTAGCCTGTCATCATCCAGGCAGTTTATTCCACTTCAGATGATCAGGAATTTTCCCTCTCTTGTTTTGTATGGTTATTTTATTTATACACAGTTACATTTTGTTCGTTATACTTTCCCTCTGGCCAGATTTGCAACCACCGAGTAAAGAACAGTATGTGAGTCTGTTTGATGAAAACCAGTGCTGTTGTACTGCATGTTATTTACATATTAACAAGAGGGGACTTCATTCCAAATCTGTTTCCAAACCATCTCAGACATGACCAGAACTTAGCACAAAAGTTGTTTTTCTCTTCTTCAGAATATACACATTTATTGTCAGATTCACTCCAGCCAGTCACTTCAGTGCTTTTATTAAGCCAGTTGGAAACAAAAATGTTTGGATTGCTTGACTTGGCTTAAAGAAAGTTTTTGTTGTTTCAAAACCTCTAAACCTGATTCTCTGGCCAGCCAAACACTGCTGAGAAGTGACTGTAGCACTAAGGCTATTTTCAAGAATGTTCTGATATGCTGGCTGAGGTACATTCCCTTATGTAAACTCACCTTATTCATCAGTGTCAGAATTGTTGCACTTTGTTAACTTTTTTTATAAAATGTGCAGCTGTTATGAGCAGTGAGATGGTTACTAAGCTGGCCTTTAACAAGCTAAACAGCCTGTAGGCATAAAACAAATGTTAATATTGGAGTGTAAGTATTTCAGACAACTGTTTCAACAGTTGTATCATTCAGCATACTGATGTCTTGCACTGAACACAATTTTAAATGTGTTTCAAACATGGGAACTTTCTTCATTGATTGGAGTAATGATTTGTTGAATTCTTCCCACAAGAATTCCAGAATCCCATGTTAGGGGTTAAACTGAATGGTTTTGTTTTTGGTTCTATACTTGTTTGCTTGTTGAAATAATTCTTCAGGCCAGCTAGTCCATTTGGTTTGTCAATTTTATTTCTTATGACAAGTGCCCAATGTCAACTTTCAATGTCCTGGCAGTCAAGTGTCCATTTAAAGTGTTTTTGTTCTGGAAGAAATTTTTGATGTTGGATTTTCACACAACTGCTGGTTTGGAACACACTTGCAGCAATGTCAAGAATTCAGTCCACTAGCAATGTGTTAATAAAATAAAGTCTGGTTGTGCACTGGACTGGGGCTGGATGATGTTCAAAGAATCACATTTTTTTTATTAAAAAAAAATCAACCTGTACCAGGAGCTTTTCTTTGGTAACTTAATTTCCAGGCTTTTCATACAAAATAAATCAAGTTAACCTTCCCAACAGATAAGGGGTCAAATTCCTGAGAGGCTAAAGCTACTGCCTTTGTAGTCTTCAGCAGCAGTTTTTTTTAACTGATTCATTCAAACACATTATATGCATTAAGGAAGTAAAACAGGGGAATTGGAAATTGTGCTGTTTGAAATCAGAATAAAAATAGATCCTTGCGTCTGTAAGAGGGACACTTTTTTTTTAACAAAAAGAGGAAGATTGAGTGCAAAATGCAGAAAAGGAGATATGGAGATGCTAAAAATTAAGAGCATGAGACGAGTGATCTGCAAGAAGAAAAGCTCTCTGAACCGATTCCTAAGAAGAGCCAAGAGAATTCCCCAGAACATCAAGGTCAGATCAGTGCCACACCCACCTTGTATCTGCTAGAGGATGCAACTGATGTAGATTTACTAAAGTGCTGTAAGAGCAATTAAAAAACTTTCTGAGCACTCTGTCAGAGCATGAGTTCATCACTCTTAATCCTTCTCATAACTTCTCTGGAAGGATTTCATGTTTCACTGCTGAACAGCAATGAGTTTCTGTTGCTGCTGCTTTTTCTTGGCTGGTAACACTAATCTTTTGAAAAGATTTTGTTTTTACATTTACAGCATTTAGCAGACGCTCCTATCCAGAGCGACTTACAACAGTGCTTAATTTCCACATTTGATCTTCATGCTAGTAATCAGTCATGAATCAGCAATTGCTGATTATCTATTACAACGTAGTAACAAACTTCTTAACCCTGTTTCTAGTACCAAAAGAGAGTGCAGAGGTGAAAGAGTCGACCTCTTTGGGGAAGATTATTCCCTAAGAAATTCTTTGATCAGGTGAGTCTTTAACTGATACTTGAAGACTCCATGGGATTCAGCGGTTTTGACCACCAGGGGAAGTTCGTCTCACCACTGAGGAGCCAAAAAAAGAAGTAAAAGAACAAACCTTTGCATCTGATTGAAGCGCTTTCAAAAGCCAAAAAGTAATTTCACTGTTCATGTTGGTCATGACACGATTATGTAATTTACGTAATCATGAACATCAGTTTTCTTATGAAGTGATTTGTTCATATAAAAATGCTTATCACTTATTTCCCCACACAGTTTGAGGGGTTATCACATCATTTATTGTCACTGGGTCACACTGGACATTGCTACAGTTGCATTACATCCTCCCATCGCCCATGCTTCTGCTTGCATCATTTTACCAAAGTATATGTGTAAACATAAACATATAACTATGCGTTTGTGTCATCTTCACACAGTCTGTTTGCCAGTATTGTATTAGTTTAGAGTTTTGTCTCATGCGATTGGACATGTCTATGTAAATCAGATCAAACATCCAACAGATCCCAGTGGTGTTTAGTTTTTTTTAATGATTGATTTGGTTGATTGTAATGCTAAATGTATCAGAGTTGTTCTGTCTTCCCCCAAAACTCTAATGTGGTTTAAACCATTTTTTTTGCGTGGGCAGATAGGATGATGTGGGTTTTTGTTGTTTTGTTCTGTTTTTTACAACATGGACACAACATTGTTAGTAAATGGTACAAGTCTATTAATAGCAAAGCTTTATCTACCAGCTTTCCTTCTGAAACCAGTCCCTGAATTCCATTGTAACTTACATACTTGACACTAACAAGATGGACAAATATTCTAAGGCATAATGGTTGTGTTCACTGAGATTACAGGGAGACCACAACTGTAAAAAAAAAAAAAATTTCTTTTTTCAAGCATTTCTTACGAACAATTCCGTTTCAGGAAAGAGATTATGCATTCGAATCATGCAAGGAAAAGAAAAACCGAGAAGCTGATTTATTTAATATTTTTTGTCTCTATATTTCAACTGAGCTGTCTAAAAATGCAATCAGGCTTGCATTCTCAAAAGAGTCGTGAAATTGATTATGCATGATTAGATGAAGCTAGAGTGCTTTTGAATTTAAGAGGCTAGTGCTCTAAAGGAGCTAAAGTGTGTGTGTCTCCTTTTTCTTTCAGTCTTCATTAAGACGGTTAGTCAGTTTAATGGTAGCAGAATGGCCGAGAAAGGTATTTCAGAAGACCCAGAAGGCATGCTCGCCGTTTGCTTGTATGGTAATCCGCTACAGGCACAATTGTGTTCAATTTCTTGACATATTAGTAAATACATGGTAAGCTAGACACAGGAGCTCCAGCAGATCATTTAAAATTGTGTGTAAAAACAGGATATGCGCAGAAAAATTAGCACAAGGTAAAAAAAAAAAAACAAAGGCTTCTTGGTAACTGTGAGATGTGTATGTGTTTTAGGAGGCACCAAAAATAAAATGATTAACTCCAAAAAGAAGCATAATGTATCTTTAACACAAACTAAACAGCTTCATGTAAATTTTTAAATCTGCAAGGTTAGATTTCTATGGTGGTGTTGGCAATAATTTGACAACGTAAAACTTAAGCAGCATTGTATTTAATTAAATGGAACAAACATGCATATGATTTCAGTGAATGATTAGGAATATGATTTCCTGTACTAAGAAGGATTCACAACCTCAATATTACCTAATCACTGGTGGTGCTTTCTGTCCTGAACACTAATGAATTGGGGTAAAGTGGTTTAGCAAATGCAGGGAAACTGTAAACTACAAACTGAACCTGTGGTACTAAAAATAACAATCGCCTGAAGTGACTTAAGAAGTCAGTCATCCTTCTGTGCGGGAATGGATCATTTTAAACAGCAACTGAGTGTAAGCCCAGCTTAATCAAACCTGTATCATTGCCTGCTCATTCCCATGTCATTCCTCCATTATTTGCCACCCTTCTTTCCTTGTCTTTGGGTCCTGCAGGAATAAATCATAAGTGCTTAGTGAATGCTCAAAGTTATCCAGAAATATTGTTTTACATGGGTCACATGTTTAAAGGTTTACTGTTGAATGTTAGCCATGCAAATAGTGTACTGGATGATTTTCTTCTTGACTGCCTCCTGCCTAAAAGAGAGAGATTTGAGAGATATAAGGGTGTATCAACTAAGAATGTGTCACATTTATAAAAAAGTGTGTGTATGTAGATATAGATATCTCTCTCTCTCTCTCTGTGTGTCTGTCATTCATATATAAATAAATAAATATATATATATATATATATATATATATATATATATATATATTAAAAAAAACATTTTCAACACATCCTTAGTTAAATGATATAAGTAGCATGTAGCAGCACCCTGGTAACATGTGCATGTCAGTTTGCAGCCGCCCTTGACACCACTTTGTTCTCACTTCCTGTTTGGTGCCTCTTCCACCCCCAGCAACTTCCTGTCTCCATGGAGCTGTAGGGGAGTGCATGTTCAACACTTAAACTTAAATCCATGTGACTTGTCAGTTCTTACATAATTTTGCTCACATGAATGAGCGTGTGTACGGTCCTCTTTTTCATTAGCCTGTGTGTTGAGAGCGACTGAAAGAACTGGAATAAACAGAATGCATTAGGTTCATTTCTACTGCTGTTGTGAGAGTAATCCCCCATCCAAAAATAACTGCTCTTGTAATAAAACCTGTTTTTTGTAAACTTAAAAAGTGCACTTAGTGATAAACTGTAGCATTTAAAATCACTTGCCTGATATTGGTTTGAAAGCCCTCGTGGCACCAACACAGCTTGACCCAAGAAAGCCCATGAAGGTATGGTGTGGCATCTGACACCAAGATGGTCCTGCAAGTTGTGAAGTTGTGCCTCAAGAGATCAGACTGCTTTGCCCAGCATGTT
This sequence comes from Hepsetus odoe, assembly GCA_017165825.1. Taxonomy (NCBI): domain Eukaryota; kingdom Metazoa; phylum Chordata; class Actinopteri; order Characiformes; family Hepsetidae; genus Hepsetus; species Hepsetus odoe. Next base: position 13,086,811 of record CM029384.1, read on the forward strand.
CCACAGATGCTTGAATGGGACGAGAGGAACTTTGCATTGTGGAAGGGTTCATGATCCTACTAAAAGATGCCACTGCCATTAATGAAACCCATGCTAATGACAGGGTGTGCTTGTGCAATGTTTGGCTATGTAGTACTTAAAAGTACTGTTAACAAGAAAAGCATGACCCAGATTGTCCCAGTGAGACCTTGCTCATCACACTGCCTGGCTTGGCTGCTTCCTGGTGCCCACAGATTGGGCTAGATACTCATTAAAGGTGCTTTTGGTGGTGATCCAATCTGTGCATACATTGATACCTTTCTATCATAGGCAGCATTAACTTTCATTTTTGTTTAATAATGAGACTCAATGTACTGTACTATACTATTACAAAATAAATAAAATTGCAGGATAAAGCAACTCGCGACCTGCATGTTTGATAACCTGTGCACAACAATATAATCTAAACACCTAACCCACAATAGGCCAATTCCTGCCTAACCATTACCTAAACATTAACATTATTTAGCATTAGTTTGCAACATTTTTTTTTTTTTTTTTGAACTTGGAAGTTCCAAATTCTGGAAATTCTGTACTTGCCAGTCATCTTTTCTGTGTATTTGCAAAGCCTTGTTTGTAGCAGTTAGATTGGAACCTTGTAATTGTTTAATTGGTTTTTCTGTATCACATACAGATTTATGGTGGACTGTATGTACAATAAATATCGCTGTATTTAGAGAACTAAATATATATAATATAAATACAGCGATATTTTTATATTTATATATAAATGTGTGTGTGTGTGTGTTTTTATCAGTTCAGTTCTCTAAATACAGCGATATATATAATATATATATGAATGTGTGTGTGTGTTTTTATCAGTGGGAGGTTCAGTTCTCTAATATGTAACTTAGAAGTTACATATTAGAGAACAGAACCTCTCCACATGGTTTACAGTTAAGAACCTGTCCTAACAGACATTTGAATTTTGGGTAAATGAATACCCAGCCTGACCTAGATGTTGAAGACTGAACTTGATTGATTGTTGTTGCTGGTCAGTTTCAAACTTGCTTAAGCAAAGCAGTATCAGTTTAATAGGGAGTTCATACAGTAGTAAGGTGTGTCCCTTTCTCTACATCTGTGACTCAGAGTTGCAGACAGGCCCTCCTGAAGGGAGCGATGCCTCAGTGGCAGGGCCAAGGGAAAGGTCATATGGCTCTAAAGATTGGTCACACTCTTGTTTTGGGCACTAGATCTGTTAGCCTTTTTTAGTTAGAGGTGTCTGTGTTTTGCAGTGTGGGCAGCAATGATGAACAACACTCGATCAGCCAAAATTCGTTTTTAACAAAGCCCAATGATCAACCAGATGGTGTAATTAAAACTTTTAATACTTGGGCAACATTTATGGACACTTTGACGGAATATGGCAGTGTACTAAGCAAATTCCAGTTCTGTCATGATTAAAATCCTAAGCGATCAATCATATCACCCCTCTTTAGGTTAATTGCTGTATGTTAAGCCCTGTTGCTCTGTTTTATACTTTGTGATATTTTTTATTTATTTATTTATTTATTTATTACATGTAAACAGTTCCTAGTGGTTAGGGCGTTGGCCACACGATCGGAGGATCGGGGGTTCGAACCCCTTCCCAATAGGTTGCCCTGAGGTACCCTTGAGCAAGGTGCCGTCCCCGTCACGCTCCTCCCTGCGATGGGCTGGACCTGTCCAGGCTCGCCCTTCGCCCTGTGTGCGCTGGGTTGGACTCCAGCACCCCTCCGCGACCCCGTTTGGGACAAGCAGCAGAAAATGGATGGATGGATGTAAACAGTTCACATTTTTTCCTCTGTTTAGCTCAGACATACGAGAGCACTTCTCCCTCCTGCTGTGATATCTGGGCTGTAGTTTACATTATTTTACTTGTTTATAGAACAAAGCTATGGAAAAAGATAGTGACAGAGGTGTTCATAAAGTTCCCATTATTGATCTGAAAAGAGGGTCAAATGAATGGCAGTCAGAAGTGATACTGAGTGAGTGTAATCCGAGTCATCTGGGAGTAGACTCTACACGTTTGCTTTGAGTGTAATCCTTTGTGTTCCTGTTAAAACACCTGTATTAAGCGGGGGTTGCTTTAGCCCAAGGCTCTTTGATCAGTGTCAGTAAATATGAATGTCACACTGCCTCATCCCTGCAAAAGATCTCCTGCTGTTAAACCGATTAGTTTCTCCCCAGATGGGAATAAACTGTTATCAGTTTTGTGAAAGTTGGGGTTTTTAATTGTCTGCAAATAGTCTGTGTATTGATCAACACAAACACACATCAATATGTAGCATTTTTGGGAAGCAATACTACAACTGTTACTGATCTTTTACTATCAATGTAAAATATTTTAGAAACAGTTAAGAGCTTTCAACGGCTGGTATCAGTGCATGGCCATTGATTTAACAAATTTGATTCCACTCATCTGCTAATGAACTCATCCTTCATGAGCTAATTCTTGTGGATTATTGCAAAGGCAAAACGGATGCTTGGAGGTGGAAGGGTTATAGCTGTGAAGCAATGATGTAATGATATGAAGTTCTTATCAAAACTTTGAAAGTTCTCTTGAAAACGAAAAGCTACAATGTTCCTTTAACTATCAACTCTGTTATGTCTTGTCCATGACTTTTCACCATGAGCTGTGAGTCAGAGAAAATTAACTTCCTATGAATTCTCTGCTCTGTTTGTTTGGGATAAGCATGTATTATATTAGCACTGTTGTATCTAAAGTAAACTAATGTAATATGTCCTAGGTAACAGTGTTTCTTATTTATTTATTTTTAGTTTACCAAACTTTGCAGTGTATTTCCTTTGTTAATCTTACATGGTATGTAAAAGCTATAATGAATGCTTTATGGTTTGTTTTAAATGAGTGCATGTGTCTAGAGTAGAGTAGAGTGATCTTTTATTATCCCACGAATGGGAAATTTGGGCGTTACAGGGCTCTTATAAAAAAAGACAGGTGTACAGACAGAAAAGAAAAAATATATAAAGATATAGAGAAAGAGGAACAGGAACAAGTACAGGAGAAAAGTAGAGGAGCTATGAATAAATAATAATAAATTATCTATCTATATATATCTATATATATATACATATATATACTGAGTAACAGAGTATTTATTCTCCTTTTCTGACCCCCCAGATCAGTTGTTTTATTTCTCCTTGTAAATGTGATGTTATTGGGTGACCTCTACCCTTTGGACAATGTGGAAAGTAATCCCCGTCAGTGAAGATGGGGAAAAAGTGAAAGTGACTGTTCTTGTCATTGAGAAATGCAGAACAGCACAAAACAACAAAATTCAACCTCTGCGTTTCACCTATACACACACGTGCAGCAGGGGCCAGCCATTGGGGGGGGGGTGGTACCTTGCTCAGGGGAACCTCAGGGCCACCTACTGATGAGGGACTCAAACCCACAATCTTCCAATCCAGGGCCACCTTAATAATTAGATTTTTTTTATTTATTTTTTATTTTTTTCTTCATTTTATGAAATGAAGCTCGTCAGCAAAAATAATTATTAATGAACATGTCAAGGTGTGAGATTGCCACTTGGTTCTAATCAAGGGTGAGTCTGGCTAATAACAGTGATTTGCTTTTGAGTTGCAGCATGCCCTTGCCCTGCTCTTCCACAGGGACTTCAGAGTAATTAATGATTGTCATCTATGAACTGACTGATACCCTGACAAGGAAGATGAGCATAAAGAGCATTCTCATGAAGTCTCTTGAGTGCAGCACTTCCTTTTAAAAAAAAAAAAAAAATCTTAGTTCTCTTTATCCTGTTTTCATCTTTGTTGGAAAATGAATGTTTGCATTAGCCTAAAATAAGTCCTATACTTTCAACAAATTGTGATAGGAAAAACAAGATAAAAATGTATAAATCCTTCATCAGACTTATATAAGAACTGTCTGGACATGGTCCCATTCTCATTAATCTCCGATGATTGACAGCCCACATGCTAACACTAGCAGCCTGCTATGTAACTGAAGTAGAAGTAAAAACAGCCATGAAAGAGGGAAAAAAACCACTGAAACTGATTCTACATAGGCAGCCCATGTGTCAGATTATCCCCACTCTGTCCATGCCTGATTATTATTCCTCATCTCTTTATCGAGGCATGTGCAAGGTTAGTTGAAATAATAAATTGGAGCCACATCATTAGTCATCATTACACCAAAGGGTTCATACATTTTTGGAATTCACAGCTGAATCAGTGCCCCAAAAATCTCTTCCTTGGTTGCCTTTTCTTTTGCCTGGCATGGTTACAAGAGTTCATATTCATTTTGTCTTGGAGCCAGGGGGTTGAGGCAGATGGTCCCATGGAAGGGGGGAGGTATTCAGCTTTGAATGCCTTGCTTTCTAAGCCCAAAGTTGATTGCAGATAGGACTGGAGTAATTCATTCATCATTTAAATCTGCTTGCTAATGCTTTTCAGGATTCTGATTTTTTTTTTCTTTTCTTTTTTTTCCTTCTTCACTCTGAAGTGTGTTTAAATATATAAATGACACATTTCCATGTTAAAAAAATTATAAGGTCAGAAATTTGCATAATTTTATCTCAAAGCTGTTTCTCCGGGCAGGTTGTTGACCAGCAGTGTTGACCATGTATGTGCTCAAAGACTTAAAGCTAGTGTGTGACTGTCTATTCCTTAACTAACCACGTCTTTCTCATATAAGATTGTCAGCAAAGGTGTGAAAAGGGCATTTATAGCCTTTGAATGTGTTTCTGTCCTATGTGTAGTCAGTTCTCTTATTTGATATGAAGTGATTAACAGAGGCTGGTGCCAATGTGCACACTCCAGCATTGTGAATGGAGCCATGGCAATGAAAGTAGGCCTTGTTGAGCTAACATTACTGTTTATTATGTTGTAGCATTGTGCGAAGGCAGCCTATTGTTGAGTGCTGATATTGCAGTGAGTCTAGAGTGGGTGTCCTCTTTCATGTGAACATTTAACATTAATTAAATGAATGGAAAGTGAATGGAAAAATGAATGGAATTGGACATTTAAAACAAAAAAAAACAAAAAAAAAAAATCCACAAGATGAGCTGTCTGTCTTTGTTCCCTTCTAGCCAGTAGAGCAAACCTGTTATTAAGACACACACTCATTAAGTAGATCGCCTGCCTTCTGTACTATGTAGAGGTCACCATCTATGACGGGGCAATTGTGTGTCAGTTAAAACTATTAAAACCATTGCTTATATTGGATATTAATGCTCTTAGTTACATACATCCTCAATTTGTGTACTTTTTTTGTGTGTGTGTGGTTTGTTCCTGACTTTGTTCCCTCTATATTAATGTTTTGCAGTGCTTTTAGGGACACACGTTAAGAGGTAGGAAGTTTGTCCACAACGAATGGCAGTTTCAATGTGAACAGGTCGGAAACCTGGGGCTAATGCTATTAGTAACGCTCAAATGTCAATGAGGAGATTGAGTTTATTCTGAGTTCTGCAGTGAGGCTGCTTACTAGCAAAGAAAAATGACTAGTTTTAGGGATCTTAAAATTATTGTAAAGAGATTGGAAATCCGAAAATGAGTGGTAGCTGTTTACTCTAGTGAGCACAAACAGTCTAATATGCAGGATTGTTTTTACAAAAATACCTAGAGTGACTGTCATCTAGGCAGAATCTCTTTCAATATTCTTGAAAATGTATATTGCTCAGAGTGGCAGAGGGATGCGGAATATGCCAAATCTACAGACTTTTTTTATTTATTTGATTTTTTTTTTCAACATTAAAGGTAACATGCGAACTGGCAGTGGAAATGCAGCTTTTGTTAAAAATAAGTCTCCTTTAAGATTTTTTTTTTCTTTTTTTTTTCTCTCAAACAAAGTAGCTTTAGTTCATTCAAAATGCATAGTTATTTACTTCATCAAAAACACAACTTGTGGGCTACAGTAGTGAGGAGCTTTGTTTTAGTGGTCCACAGCTGAAGTCACACTCTTGTGTAATCCTGTTTTGATTTGTTACAGTCCTCAGGAGATTGCACGAAGAAAGAATTTCTTCTCCTTGCAGTAGATTAAGAGAAAAGGGTTGCATTTTGATTCTGGTCATTTTAAAATTGACAATTTATTTTAGACAATGTAGTAATAAAGCCTGCATATAAAGCAAAACCGTTTAAATTACTGCTTAAATATGACTCTCATATTTCAAATTCTTATAAATGTAACCATTTGATAGCTGATCACAGAATATCATCACTGCAATACATATTGTTTCCTATACTGTCATACATGGTTCAGATTATGAAGGACTTTTGAGGAGTTGATTGTAAGCTGATAACTTTTCTTTGTAGTGGTATGGCCGGTCAAAGTCCCGTTTAAGTATCATTTTAGTATCGTCATAATATGGATATTGATAACAGTGACTTAAAAGTATCCTAATGTGGCGTTTTGTTGTTGGTGTGTGGCTTGTTGGAGCAGGAGGCCCTAACAGCTGTGCTTGAGATTATCCTTCAGTCCTCAAACACAGAAATAGCAAGGCTCTTTTGAAGCTCAGCGAGATTAAAAAAATAAATAAATAAAAAAATGGTGAGAGGGAGGCAGTTGTTTTATTGTTCCTCTGGGCTATTCATGGCTGGAGTGCATTTAGATTTGTGGACACTTGATGTGTGGTAGAGAAAGGAATATCCTGACCTGTAGTACAGTGCAGTGCTGCCACAATGATATATTATCAATCAATGATATATAATCAATCCATACTTCGTTCTCTTGTGCTCAACTTTTGACATTGTGAAAACAAACATTTTTATCCTAAAATAATCTTTTTTCTTTTTGCTTCTTTTTTTCCTCATTTCCATATTCCAACCCTCCATACTGGAAATCACATAATGCACTAACTTCTTTAAGTTATTGTTATCAGTTATTGATATCAGCTTAGTTTAAATTACTACAATTGTAATATTTTTAACTACCTACAGCAAATAACACTTTTCTTTAACTAGGGGAATGCAAAGCCTGAAACGAGGCCTAAATCATTTTTCCATGTAGCTTCTCACACATGAATGCACTAAACTGCAGCTTAACATATTTTATTTCTTTTGAAACATTGAAGAGAATTTGGTCAAAATGTAGTGAAATGATGCATTTTGAAAAAATTGCCCTATTTATTTTTATTTATTCTAGTTTTCTAGTTTTGACATACATAGAGATTCTAAATAAACCTCTACAATTTCACTTCATATTAAATGCAGGTGTGCTTCTCAGAGCTGTCACTCCTGAGCAAGATTTGTATTAGTCTATCCATGTTATTGTACTCATGATAAAGCTTTGATTAATAATGGAACATCAACATTTATATAGGCCCATAAGCATAGCAGCACTCTACCACTCATCTGCAAACGATATATTGACCACTGATCAATCATGTAGCCTTACTGAACACTCCTGAACGCTCCATTTCATCCTACCATGTGTCTCACAAAGCTCAAAATCTAAATCAGGTATAGCCTGTTGGTTCTCAGTATAGTTGGCCCATGTAATGCTGATTTCACCTCAAAGGGAGATTTTGAGCAGATTTCCGGCATTAAGGTGGGCTTCTAGTCATGTTGAAACTGAGCCATGGTAACGACCATTTACAAGATGAAGCCCATTCAGCCAATCAGTGGCTGTCATTGAAGAAAACCATCTTTGAGTTTCGAATCTGTTGCCATAAGACATTGGCAGCAGGCAGACACAGCGGAAGTCAAACGTAAGCACATGAGTTACCTAGGTAGTGTTTCCATTTACATTTAGGGCATTTAGCAGACGCACTTATCCAGGGCAGCTTCCATGTCCTAATTACAGGGACAGTCCCCCTGGAGCGACTCATTGTTAAGGGTCTTGCTCAGAAACCCAATGATAGTGGCTAGAGGTGGGATTCGGACCTACGGACCAAGAGCTCGCAAGTATCCTACCACTAAACCACCACCACCCACCTCTTTGCAGAGTAAAAGTAGAGCATAAGTGCTTAACAGTTCAGTTCAAATAAAAACACAAAAACTAGAGTAACTTAAGGACTGTGTCTTTAGGACTGTGCATGATCTCGTCACACAATAAAAATGAACCTCAAATGTTCAGTACAGACAACAGCATTCCAAATAACATCTTCCAACTAAAATGTAAACACAATCACTTACTAAATAAAAAAATGCTGTCAGAACTTTGAGTTGAACTTTGGATTACCATCAAAAGCATGGCTGTCTAGTCTGGTTATTTAGAATGATGGCTTTGTTACCTTTGCTTTCTGTCACATTTAGCTGCTTGTACATCTAGGCTTGCAAAATTAAGCTCTTTCTGTCCTATGCTGTTCAACTAGTTGATGCACTTCACTAGTATCTCTCCCCCCACCCCCCGCCACAATTTCAAATAGTGAAACCAAATTATTACCACCTTTTAGAGATTATCTTTATTTTGTTGTAGTTGCATGTTTGCAACGGAGACTGACACACTCACTCTGGCAGGGTTGGGCTTGTCCTATCATCAACGCTGCGATATGACACCTTTTTATTAAATCAGAAATGTATACAGGTGTTATCGTTGAATGATTTATACACAGCACTACAGTCTACCTGCCTGAAAGGGGGAACATCACCTCTTTACAGAGACTTGTCTACATTTAATAATAAAAAGGACATCCGCATTCATAATAATTTTGTAAACTGGTTCTCAGTAATTAAAAGTGAAAGTGACAACCCTTGTCATTGCGAGGTCACAGCACAGCAAGCGTGAACCACAACGAAATTGGACCTCTTTTTAACCCATGCACACAAACACTGTGCAGCAGTGGGCAGCTATTGAAAGCGCCTGGGGAGCAGTGACGGGGACGGTACCTTGCTCAGGGGTACTTCAGGGCAACCTAATTGTGAGGGAATCGAACCCACAATCTTCCGATGCGATGCCAACTCCCTAACCACTAGGCCACCGCTGCCACAAGCTTTAAATTATGTTGTTCTTTACAGTGTGATGCAACATTCCAGAGAAACTTGTACTGATGATGCCCAAAATATTGTTTTATGAATTGTTTAAAATCAGGATTTTTCCTCCAGGAGATCATTTGAAGGGCATTAATGGTAGAGAATTACCTGTATTGCTTTTTGGCGTTCACTGGTGGTTTTGAATGTATACATTTTTTTTTTTATTGCATTTTTGATATTACAAACCTGTTACTGTTGAAGTTGGTTTCACATTGTTTTAATTGTGTATGAATTTACCCCCAAGCTGTCTGTACAAAAACACTCGCTTTTTAGCAAGAAGAACTATAAAAATGAGAATGGGTTAAACAAGATAGTGTTCTGCTTATTAGCCAATTATATATAGAAGGGTGAGGCACAGGCCAGGCTTCAGTGAAGCGATCTGACTGTTTGTTGCCTGTCCCCGGAGAATGCTCACTGCTCATTTTCTCCTGGAATAAATGGTGCACTTCTGCAGCATTCACTCCTTATTGGACCCACTGAGTGGATAGTTTCAGTCTAATTGCTTTTCTTTTTGTCTCTGCTCCATTTTGCAGACAACTACAGAGAGCTGTTTGCGCTTAATTATCCTTTAAAAAGACGCAAGGGAGATGCCTTCTTAACAGCTGTTTACCTAAGCAATCGATTATTCTCTCTAGCAAAAAAAGCCTCCATACCAGTAGCACTCTGAGCTCCCAGTAAGTCCTAGCACTCTATTCAGGCTTTGGGTTTTCTGCATCTAGAAGACAAAGAGTAAACAAGCTTTGTAAAGAATAAGGCAAGCGTGTTGTAGGTTGTGGGCCTCATTGCTGTGTCTGGTTTTGCTTCTTGGTGTCAGGGTGTTGATCACATTTGATTGAGTACTGGAGAGTGTCAATATTAATTAGTGTCGGTACTTTAGATAAAGATCCATTTATTAGCTTGTTCAGTTGAAGAGTCTGAGCAGAACATAAATTTACATTTTACAAATTTTTATACTTTTTTTTTTTTTTTTTCTTCTTCTTCTTTAAAGATAATTTCAGATTTTAGGCATATACAGAAATCCCATTGATGGCCACAACATGCATAAAGATGGTACTTGTTAAACTGATTTTTAGCACAAATGGCTACCACCAACTGCTGTCTCAAAAAATATACTAGAACATTCAAGCTTGGGTGTAATTACTTTTTATTTTGGAAAGATTTTTTCTAGACTAGAAGCAGCACTTTTGTTTTATGTTGTAGTTCAACAACAAAGCTGAATTCTCTTTATTTTAAAGTTAAATGGTTTTGTGTTGATCAAGTATGTGCTCTTTTATACTGTATTCAAATTTTTTTCTCTTTAACTAAATTTGTCATTTAAATGTTGTGGTTAAAACGTTTGACAGGGTTCATTTACGTATTTCTTGCTTAATGGCAGATGAGTTCAGTGTTTGTTTTTCCTGACCAGCATAAGCAGTTTCAGAAATTAGACAGATGTGAGACATCTGCCACATTGCAATTAAGCACATACAAACCGCATGCCTTTATTTCACAAGCTCCCATGCTAAATAGAGTGAATGCAAATGTCTTTCTCCCCCCATTTAGAATCTTCAGTTTCCCATCTTGAATAGACCACAAGAAACTTGTTAAGTGTTAAGTTTTCTTTTGTCTTGTCCCATTTTGAAGACATAAGAAGTGAAAATTCTTGTCATTGTGAAGCATGGCTCACAAAGCTCACAGTGAGACGCAACAAAATTCAACCTCTGCTTTTCACCCATACACACCGTGCAGCAGGGGGCAGCTGTTTAAAGCACCCAGGGAGCAGTGATGGGGATAGTGCCTTGCTCAAGGGTACATCAGGGCAACCGACTGGTCTGGGATTCGAACCCACAACCTGCCGATCCTGGAGCCTAGTCCCTAAACACTAGGCCACTGCTGCCCCATGAGTTTCAGAAATGCTTAATGAAGGAGTATTAACTCATTTGAACTTTTCTTTAATTGTAGGTATTAAATGAAGAATGTGACCAGAACTGGTATAAAGCAGAGCTGAATGGCAAAGACGGTTTCATCCCTAAGAATTATATAGAAATGAAGGCACATCCGTAAGTACAACGATTTCCTCTCCTTTGCTGTTGTCCAGCTGTCATCAGTTTTCACATGGGCCTTGGGAGCTTATCCAGATCTTTAATTGTCCCTAGAGAGTGCACTTTGAATTGTTTAGCCTAGGACATGTCTTCATTGTGGTTTAATCTTCTAATCTGTGAGGACAGCCAGGGTTTCTGGATTGCAGTAACAGAGTAAGAATGCTTAGCGACTCAGAATAAGCAGCGATCTCCTCTGGTAATCACATCGGCAGTTCCTAGTGTGGGGTCCGAGCACAGCTGAATCACACAACACTTCCAGAGGAGTCACAGCCATATTCTGTATGCCTTACAACCAAAGTACCGAATACAGTCTGACTGGGAAAATGCTGATAAGACACTAATGAGGTGCACCAGGACGTGTACAGTTAATCACTGGCAAGGTTGTTTTTCAAAAGTTGCTGGTTTTTAGTCAAAATAACTGACTTAAAATAACTTGTTAAAAAATGCATCTGTTATTGTTCTTTAAACATCCATATACGTGGCTTAAGATGACCTTTTACTACAGTATATTTCAAAAAATATTCAATGTGTTTTCATTTTAAAAATCCTGATATTCACAATTTATTATTTGCTCGTCTTTTACTTAACTTGAAAATCTATTTATTTCATCTTGCCCGTTGTCCAACAATTTATTTTTTATTTTTTCCTTTCCCCTCCTTCCCCTCTGCTCAGCTTGCCTGTTGAGCTCGGTTTAGCGTCTGGACACTGGGCCTCCTTGTTTTAGAGCAAGCATGGCAGTTCTGTGTGTACTTTCCTAGGTCGCTGTTTCCTAAAAGGAGTGTAATATTATGTGCTTCTCATTAATATACATATTTGTTTCTTGGCAAAAAACACAAGCTAACAACCCAAAGTGAGCTGTCAACATTTTGGCAAACATGCCAGTCATGATTAGTATCAGTCCCTTCATCCCAATACGGCCTTCTATGATACAGAGATTGAATTGGCAGCAAGGCATCAAGGCAACTGCTCCAGTTTCAGTCAAATACAGCGTTACCCTGGTCCTCTGAGGCGCTTATCAGGCCCAGGGATGTAAATGTGTGATGGCTACTTCCTCATTACATGCTGTGTGTGTGTGTGCGCGTGCTAGATGGGTGTAGATGAGCAGAAAGGTCAGGAGTATAACCACTACTCTATATAGCTCCTCGGTGTGTGAGAGCCACACACTGGCTTACCTAACATTTACCTCTTTTGAAAAGTTGAAATCAGTACCTGAAAGATCAGCTAAAGTATGAACTTCATTAAAGTTGGTTGATATTTAAAACTGCCCCAAAGGAAATTGTTACATTTTTGATGTCTGCAATGCATGTTTCTAAGAAAAAGAATGATGTCCTCTGCTGTTCTGTGCTGGTGTTAATGTTACACTTTTTTTATCAGATTTCTCGGATCTCTTTTTTTGATCAGACAACAGGAGAACATTATATTCCGATCTCATTATTCATCGAATCTTACGTGCTGCCCTGCCAGATATTCATGCTTGATAGCTGATGAATTATTAACTTCCATTGGCTCCCTCTTCCCCTCTTCACTTGTGGATGAATTCATTCCCCCCCCCCCGATTCTCACTTTCTGACCCTTTCTCTGTGCACTGCAGATGTTTTCTGTTCTCTGAGCTCTTTCTCTCTCTCCCCCTCCTACACAGGGTGTGTTTTCTCTCCTGACCCTCTCTTGCCTGTTTAGCTGTAAACTAAATTAATTGTGCCACAGATTGCCTGAAACTCGAACTTTAGTCTATTTTCATCCATGAGCTCGAGTGTTGTGACGCCAAGATAAAAGTAAAGGAATCATCACAAATAATGTTTTTAAATAACAATAACAAATATTGTACTATTTATTTATTTTTTTAGATCTACATTTTAGACATTAACTAGGCCTAATTCGAAACTCCTGTTCATCTCCACATCACATTTTAAGCTCAATCAAACCCATCCAATCAAAGAGCTGTATCAGGTTGTAGGATGTACCATAGACTAGAGGTAACACTAATAATCCAGTGTTTTCTATAACATCAACAGCATCTTTTGTATGTGACCATTGAGTAAAGCATAAACAATTATGGTACTGGGGGAAAAAAAAGTAGTGTAAATAATGGATTATTTTGTAATTTATTATTTTTAACGCTCTTATCTGACATTTTAAAGATCCTTGAACATTTCAAGGTGCTGGTGTTTCCCTAAAAATGGATAAACAACTGCAACTGAGGTTTTATGACACTGGCGATATGCAAGTCTAACCAAACTTTGCCTTTGACCAGCTGTAAAGAAAACTATTCAAACCAGACATGGATGATAAGCAGTTTTGGTAAATCAGTAAACTGAAAAATGCATCCTATTTCAAACAGAAACTGAAAATACATACTTTGCATGTCTTGAATGATTTCAGTCTGCAAAGGTGGGTGAATAATGCCCAAGCCATTTACAAAGAGAGCAAAGTTACAGGCAAGTTTAAAAAAAATGTCTTCCATATGAGCGCTCATTGCAAGCTGTTATTACTGGATTTACTCATAATGACTGGCTTTCTTGGCAGAATCTTTAAGAAAAGCTGTAACCTGCTGTAATCCTGCTGTAGTCATCATACTACAGCAGGATATTATAGGCAATGTTACTGAACTTGTGTGAAACAAGGAAATGCATTCTTTTTTACTGCTTTCAAAAGCAGGTAAAATGTACATACATATACAATGAGGCTGAAATTGTTGCTTTCTCACTCCTTGTAACAATACATAGGACACACAGGTTCTTTTGACTAATTCATCAGTTCTTGAACATTCAAGTAATAATAAAATAAAAAGCTTTCTCATCCAATATTTAATGGAGGTGTTCGCTAGCTTCTTAGTTTATTTCTTTGCAGTACCGGTGCTCTTAGGTTGTGTGCTAATTCCCGTTTGTGTCTTCATACATGCAGGTGGTTCTTCGGGAGGATTCCACGGGCCAGAGCAGAGGAGCTGCTGAACAAACAGAGGCATGACGGTGCTTTCCTTATTAGGGAGAGTGAAAGCGCACCGGGAGACTTCTCTCTGTCTGTCAAGTGAGTGAGCAGTCAAGCAAGCCTTTCTTTTCTCTCTTTGAGTCACTTTCTGCACGAGACATACTGTACAGATCATGCTGTCTCGAGAAGCCGAACCAGTTCCGCTTCTCTAATGTTTGCGGGTAGCTTATAATTGATACTTTGGCTTAGAAGTAATGGGTATTGGTATTTTTACAGGTCATCTGCGAGTTTCTGTGTGGGTCATTTTATGCATCTGCATGTTTGCGTGGTCTTCATTCTTTCCACTGTTTGCTCGCGAGCCAGGAGGATGTTCTGGTCTTTCATGTGGAGTAGCTTATGTAAAACAACTATTGATTATCATCAGCGTAATCACTCATTTCATCCCATCCTCACGTGCATGTTTCCCCACTGATAAACGTAGCGCCGGGCTCCAGCCAGTCATTTGTGTGACCTATGATAAGGTCTTACTTACCACAGTCCACGCCTGAGAAGCCCAGACATTTGAATAAAAAAAATTATAGAAAATAAAACCAAACCAGGGTGTATGCAGGTATTTTTTCTCAATCTCTGAAAAAGTAAGTCACTATCGCTCTCTCTGCAGGTTTGGTAACGACGTGCAGCATTTTAAGGTGCTGCGTGATGGAGCAGGGAAGTATTTCCTGTGGGTGGTAAAATTTAACTCGCTCAACGAGCTTGTGGATTATCATCGCTCCACCTCAGTCTCTCGAAACCAGCAGATCTTTCTACGAGATATTGAGCAGGTGCCTCAGGTTAGTCACCACTCGCACATGGTCATATAAAGATGATGACCAATATGGTCCCCATGATGGATATCTGACTGTCATTACAGCTTTGTTTTTGATATTTGGGTTGAAGGCAACGCTGAGATTAACATACCAAATGAAGGATTTTTTTTTTTGTCCAGAAAATCAAGGCATGCTAGGGGTTGGATGTTTTCTTTTAGATTTGCTGCAGCTACAAGACTAACAAAGCTAATATGTAGGGTTGACAATCAAGTTCGTTCAAACAAATTGTATCAATGACTAAGATAAGGCACAGGCTTACCACAAACGCTAGAGTCGAGATTTTAGAGTCCCTGGATCTCCTCAGCCTTTTTGTTTTTGAAGCAGTAACTGATGCCAAGACAACTTAATAAATCAGTTGCTTCTTAATTAGTATGTTATGTAAAAGCAGACATGTGACATGACTGACTTCCAGGGTGGAGGATGCCTGTATACATTGAATTTGGCTGTACTTGCACTATGAATAAGGAGGGGATTGGTAATGCTCCAGGCTGTTCAATATATATTTTTTAATTGTTTTATATTTGTTTACTATGGGTTTTTTTTTTTTTTTTTTTTTTTTTTAACATTTATTTAAGTGATTAAATATTAGAATTAACACTTGTTAACTACTTTTTGTCTGTTCTTGTGTCTGCAGCACCCTACATACGTGCAGGCACTTTTTGACTTTGACCCTCAGGAGGATGGTGAGCTGGGATTCCGGCGTGGAGATTTCATTCAGGTCCTGGACAACTCCGACCCCAACTGGTGGAAGGGTGCATGCCACGGCCAAACAGGCATGTTCCCGCGTAATTACGTCACACCTGTCAGTCGGAACATGTAAAAAGTCCTCTTTCTCTCATACACACACACACACACATTGGCATGTGCACACACTCAAAAAGAGAAAAAGAAAAAAAACTACCCTAAATTCTCACACTCACCATCCTACCTTTAACACCCTGTCTTGAGCAGTGTTAAAAGGGGAAAATGGAAATCTTGAGAAGAGAAAAAAATGTGGGCAATGGTTGTGTCTGTATTGACGTCTTGCCAACATCAACGCTGATTCCTGAGAATATTTGCATCACCATGAACGCTTGCAGCCAGGCTTGTACAGCCTGTCAGGGCAAATAGATAAATTAAAGCCTAAAGCCACACCACATAAAATGTAAACAAACACAATGAATCTGTCTTTCAATTAAGTCTGCTGCTTTTGCCTTCCCTCCCTCCTTCTCTCCTTTGTAATGCTTTTTTTTTTTTTCTCTATAATTTTTGGCTGCATGTTCTAATCAGTGCATAACAGGAAATCTATGCCGTTATACGTTTTAATAAATCAAAAATAAATGAATAAAATGTTAGATTCATGTTCAAAAAAAAAAAAAGAAAAAAAAAACCCCTGATGCTACACGAGTTTCCAAGTGTAAAATCATGGGCACAAAAGCATTGTACATCTACTTTGGGCTGTAAAAAAAGAAAAAAAATCACCTATAGAGAGAATCCATTTTTTAAGAATATATATATTATATATTTGTATGTTTGTCTGTTTTACCTTTCCACTTTTTTTTTTTTTTTAATTCCTTTTCCACTTGTAACTTATGTTCAGTTTTTTGGATGCAACAGTAGCTCTGGGACATGCTGAATTGTCAGTATAATTTTTATGAATTATATCTGAAGTTGCTCAGATAAAACCATATGATATTTAAATAATCATATACTCCATTCAAATTCCAATTCACTTTTTTTTTTTTTTTTTTTTTTTTTCTCCCTCCTCTTTTTTTTTCTTTTAAGAGCTGCATACCATTTGTCGTCTGGACGCTTTCATTCATTGACATGCAAGTGAGAGCCATTTAATCTGCAGGAGTTTGTCTAATGTGAAATCATATTAAAGAGGCCAGCCACCATTTAAGGCCAAAATATTTATTGCAGCCTCTTTGACTTGTTGGGCAGAGAATGTAGCTGACTGTAGAAATGAACATGAGGGAAGTGAGAGTTCTGAACCACACACGTGTTCTGGTGAATCTATTACAGTGTCAAAAATCAGTGCGCAGTGTATGCGTACTATATGCGTCTAAGACTATATGCACCGGCGTCTCCACATTTTAACCAGAAGGTTTGAAATCTTCAGATTCTGATCTTTCATTGCTGTGTATTCGCCAGTCAGTAACTGGCACCAGTGATACCAGTATGAAAAACCATAGAAAGAGAGAGATTTTTTTTTTTTATGTGAATAGTAGAATTATCATCTTTATTGATGTACCTTTCACCCCCTTTCCGTCTTTTTTTTTTTTCTCGTGTACTTGAGCACTTGTTCCGTCTGCCAATTAGATTTTTTTTCTTGTCTCGTTTTTATTTGTTTTTTTTGTTTTTTTTTACCTGTTTGTTTTGTGAATGTTAGTTTGCTTGTGTTGTTTATTTGTTCTCTCTGGATTAGTGCCTTTTCTCTGGTGTGTCAGTGTCTCCAGCCTTCAGCTTAGGCCTGTGTGGCAGACTCTGTCAGAAACACAGCGAGAGATCGTGTCTGAACTCCTGCCTCCAACCCTACTCCCGCCTGTCAGCACACACACACACACACACACACACACACACACACACACACACACACACACACACCCCCACCCCACCAGTGTCCTCACTGAGGAACCAGTCCTCCCTATTTAAATGTCTCCAATCTCTCTTACCTAATGATACTTAATGTTTTGGCTGTTTGTTTTTATTTTTTGTCCTTTTTTTGTTGTTTTTTGTTTGTTTTTTTTGTTTTTTTTTTATTTGCTTTTTTTTTCAATTAATAAAAATGAAATTTTAAAAACATTTCCGGGAATAATGTCATTATTTCGGCATTGGTTCATTTCTAGTTTTTCAAAGAAAAAGGAGAAAATGGCTAGAATTTGAAGTCTCTTAAAAACTTACAGAAAATCATTTCAGAAACAGTAATAACTGCGCTGCCGGATTACTGCGACACCCAAAAGAAATTGGCAGGTTTCTTTACAGTGAACCACTTAAATCAAGCCACTGGAAATGACTTATTGATCCGTGTCTGTACAATTCATCTAATAAAAGTGGGAGGTCCCTTGAAGGTATGATTGGTTTAACTGGGGGAAAAATTGTGGCAACTTGAAGCTCCACATGTGAAGAGAACGGCGTGAAAATGCTGGAAGCAGTTTCAATTTCAACACCATGAACATAAACATGACTCTGGTGATTATAACCTTTTCCTCCGAAGTCCATCTGATGATGGCAACTTGGTCAGTGTGTGTGTGTGTCGCCTGTGGGTCCTGTACGTGCCTTCAGATTCTGTTCAGCCAGAAGCTAAACATGGCATTACTTACAGTCTAGTGAGCCGTGTGTGTGTCTCTTTGGCTTTACATCAGCTTGGGCCGAATTAAGGGCTGCATTGTGGCAGCAGTATTGCCCGTGTCTTGAATGGTCACAGCATGTTGCTTTCATGCAAATATTGAAAGACCATCCATCCATCAGTGATGAATAGAGAGAGCTGGATCCCTTTCACAGCATGTTCCCCAAAACATTTTTAGAAAATCATGACGGGGCTTTAGAATGATGCTGAAAGCTGGTCTAAACGAGCTGCATTGAAGTCTTTGGATGGAAAGTGGATAATGATGCAGTGCTTCAGCCTCCACTGCTCCTTCCTGCTGTAGGTCATCTACAGGCTTCTAACCATATGGTTCAGCTCAGTAGGCCTCGGGCCAAATGCTGGATGACTCGGAAGGAGGTCATCTGCACAGCCTGACATTTTTCAAAGACCCTTAGAAATGTATAAAGCCATGGGTGGCCCAAACAGCAAAACTAGCAAACTTGGATGTCCTTTGTATGACGCCAATGACACAGTGACCCTCCATGAGAACACACACACACACACACAGCGGCATTGCATCAGTTAGGTCACCACTAAATGTGCTCTGAAGAGCCCGTGAAAACTACACCATTGATGATTACCTAATTACGTAAGATTAACTAGCCTGCTGGATTAAAGTTTGCTTAGTAGTTGGAGGTTTTAAACGGTAGCTGTTGAGATTTGTGCAAAGAACAAAACGCAAACCAGTTGATGGGCATGGTACCTTGAGCAAGGTACCATGCCCATCATTGCTCCTTGGGCGCATCAAATAACTGCCCCATGCGTATGGGTGAAAAGCAGACGTTTAATTTTGTTCTATTACAGCATTTAGCAGACGCTCTTATCCAGATCGATTTCCATCCTAATTACAGGGACAGTCCCCCTGGAGCAGCTCAGGGTTAAGGGTCTTGCTCAGGGACCCAGTGCTGGTAGTGCTGGAAATGGGATTCAAACCTGGGACCTCTTGAGCCGCAGGTCCATAGGCAAGTGCCCTACCACTAGACCACCCCCCATGTTCACTCACTGTGTGCTGTGCCATGTTTCGCAATGACAAAAATAGTCCCTTTCACTTTCAATACCATTTAGAAACAGTCATTCAGAGTGTTTGGTGACACCAGGGGTCGTAGTGTCTGCAATGCAAATAAGGGCATTTTACTATTCAAAACCACAAGTAAATCTATGGAGCGTTTTGGCTTAAAGGAAATTTCCATCATCTTTCAGCCTCATTTTCCTAGTTTCCCCTTTTGCTTAGTAAAAGAATAGAAATCTATGACTGAAGGGCAGAAGCCGTGTGAGGACATGGGGTCTTCCAGGTCATTAGGAGGAAACGAACTTCATGGAAATTGATCAGATGCAACAAGCAGCGATGGCGTTTTCCATGAAGGTCGATGTAGCTCACAGTGTGATGATATTTGAGTAAATTCTGCTTGGTTGTTTTCATGATCATGATTGCAGGCGTCAATCGCAAGAGCTAGAATGCATTTCTCGGGTGTTCTTCACACTAAGCTGTTTTCCAGGATACGAGTGCTGTTTTTGTGTTTTCCTAATCAAATAATAGTGAGTGAGATGAAGTTTACCGCAAACTGCTTTGTCAGAGAACAGCTGATAGTCCGTCTGAAGTGGTCTGGCCTGCTCTGCTGTACAATGGACGGGGTATGTAATATGCAAACGCAGCTTTAACTCTGTTCTTCCTGACAGGCGCCCTGATGAGATCACCTTGTCTCTGTTCAGACTGTACCAGTCGCCTGTAGGTTCATGCAGACTCTGGGGTCACTCAGTCACACCAGTGCTCGAGGCAACAACAAAGGACATGCTAGAAGGCTTCATTTAATGAAACCCTCTTGTGCCGCCGCCGGATTACAGAAGAGAGATAACAGCAGCAGCTTTAACTGTTTAGTCACACACTATGTAAATGTGTAAAATGCACACATCTCTTTTTATTCCAGCTGGCCTTTTCTTTATCTTAACAGGCAGACAGATCAGAGTGGTGCTCTTTTCATTCTGCCGCACTAAAATCTTCTGAAAAGGACTAAGTGAATGTGCATGGAGTTCATACACAAAACTAAACAGCAAAGGTAAAACAACATAAAAAAACCCTGACAAAACCAGTGTACAGAAAACTCTCACAAAACCAGATTATGACAAAAATCACCAAAAAAACAAAAGAAAAACCTCAAAGAACCAGAATACAAAAAACCGACCAAATTACAAAAAACAAAAAAAACCTCACAAATCTGGATTACAAAAAAAGATGGTAAAACCAGATTACAAAAAAAACACCAAAAACCAAATAACAAAAAAAATCTCAAAGAACCATCCATCCATCCATCCATCCATCCATCCATCCATTTTCTGCCGCTTGTCCCAAACGGGGTCGCGGGGAGTGCTGGTGTCCAACCCAGCGCACACAGGGCGAGGACGGGGGACGCACCCTGGACAGGTCGTCAGCCCATCGCAGGGATCAAAGAACCAGATTACCAATAAAAACTCACAAATCTGGATTACAAAAAAACACCAAAAACCAAATTACAAAAAAAATCTCAAAGAACCAGATTACAAAAAAAACAAATAAAAAAAATCTCAAAGAACCAGATAAAAAAAAACTCACAAAACTGGATTACAAAAAAACTGACTAAACCAGATTACAAAAAAAACACCAAAAACCAAATTACAAAAAAAATCTCAAATAACCAGATTACCAAAAAAAAAAAAAAAAAAGACAAAACCCATGTATAAAAAATCTCACAAAATCAGATTACAAAAAACAATGTAAAACTGATTGTAATAAGCCTCGCAGTGAGACACAAGTGAGAGGACATGTGGAGCAACTGCAGCATCAGGAGAGAAAGAGTGAAGAGTTCCCTCAGTGTCTCTCTCCAGACTGAGGGGTTTATTACTCTCGACTCATGTTTTCACTCTAACTGTCCTGCTGTGTCTCCTCTGCACCTTTAAAGACTGTGGATTAAACTCTGCTTCACAATGTGTGGCTGCCTTTCAGAAAACTGCAACCAGACTTAACAAGTTAACAGCACCATCTTCTGGCAAGACATGATCCATCATCTGAGCAGAGATGAACCCTCAGTGAAACAGTCCCTTCAGCCTGAACAACTCTTACTTGTTTCATTTTTCCTACTTTAGTGAAGTTTTATTTCAACTGAAAACTTACTCAGGTACATTTAAAAAGAAAAAACATACTTTTAAATACAGATACATTCATTACACACTTCTAACTTCTGACTACGTGTTTAGGGACTAGGCTCCCCAGATCGGAAGGTCATTAGTTCAAATCCCAGTAAGTTGCCCTGAGGTACCATTGAGCAAGGTACCGTCCCCATCACTGCTTCCTGTGCCGCCCCTGCTGAATGTGTGTGTGTATGGGTGAAATGCAGAGGTGGTTTCACGAGCACTTTTAACGTCAGGTATCTCCCTCTCTCGCTTCCTAATCAGTGCATTTGAATGTACTTTTTTAAAATCATTTTCGTTAAAACATTCAATCAAATTCATGCAGGACAATCCTTCCCACCGTGATGATTTCTTATTGCGTGTGGACAAAACTTGTCAATTTTTTATTTTCACAAAAGTGTTTTTTTGGCCCCTGCTTCCACTTTTCATTGCGTAAGACTTTGAAAAAGCCTTTCAGTATCTTTGTGTACGTTCTGTCTTTAACTTTCTTTTTGTCTTATTGTAAAAATATCTTCAAGCTGTTATAAACGGAGTGTATTTTCTCTGTGTTGTACAAAATAGTGTTTCCCTGTAGTTTTTTTTCCCACCACTGGTTTGCCCATTCTGTGATATCCGTCCATGATCTGAACAGATTAAACTGATATGTCCTCCCCATCGTACCCACTGCTCCACCCTGTGACCACCCTGTCTTACATTTCACTGCATTTTGGGTAAAAATGGCCGTTGGGATTTGAACGTATTCATTAAACTAAAAGACAAGGAACAATTACATATCTGAAGAAGAATTCTGCAGAAGCTGCAGGGACTAAACCATAACCATCAAATACAAATATCAGTTTGTGGGTTGTGTTCAGTACTTCTGCAGAACTGTGCAGGGATTTTTCTGTAAGTTTCCTGTAAGCACCTCCAGAGAACATTATTAGAAGTAGGTTGCATTCTTTGCTTGTTATGATCAAAGTCAATCTAAATACATTTAGTGATGTAAAGGCCTTGATTTTGATTGGAGCAACGTCTTTGATTGATTGTTTGATTGTACCGATGGTTTTGCTTGCCATAG